>CM061137.1:148825697-148859215 GCA_030789695.1 Scilla litardierei | reverse complement strand
TCGCTCCTCGTCAAATTTCCATCCACCTACAAAAGAGATGTCGTGTGTGACCTTGGAATCCAACAAGGTCCACTCACGTTAGTCATCAAAGATTTAGGAACCCATAATTGTTTGAACTTAATATTTTTGTTCCTATATTTGCAATGATATGAAGTATGACCAACGCATCCACATGTAAAGCACTTAGCATGAAAATTTCCAACCTTTGTTGATTCAATGTGAACTTTTCTATATTTTGATTTTTCAACATTTTTAAGATCATATCCTAGTCCTCGCCTATTATTGCCATAAATTTGATTTCCAAGAATAATGTCCAAATTTTGTTTTCCAATGGAAAATCTCTTTAATAACAATTCTAGGTTGGTGACTTTGGATTTTAAGATATCGTTTTCATTCACAAGAAAAGTGCATTTACTAATGAAAGTTTGCTTGTTTTCCTCTTCTTTCTTTTCAAAATCCCTCATTTTTTCTTTAAGCTCAAGATTTAGCATGTTAATCTTTTCAGAAAGCAGTTCATTTTCAGTTTCAAGCTTTGTCTTATCTTGCTTATACATGCTAATATCTTTTAATAAAGAGGGACATGAAAGACAGTCAGTTTTATCAGATAAGCTAGCTTTCTCTTTTTCTACCATAGTAATGGTAGATTTGCATGCAACAAGCTCTTCTTTAATGTTTTTCATTTCTATAGACATGTCATACTCAGTTTGTTGCATATCAAAATTATCATTTCTATAACTATCCACATCAGCTTCTAGTTCATCAATTCTATGTTGCATTCCTTTACAGATTTCTAAAAGTTCAGCTTTAGTGGGAGATTCTACCTCATTGTGTTTGGCCATTAATGCCATGCAGGAGTGGGCTTCATGTTCCTCCTCCTCATCCTCAGCTTCGCTATCCATGTCCCACGTCAGCACTTTCGTTTTTCTTTTAGCAACTTGAGCTGTGTGTTGTTGTGGGCAATCTTTTATGTGGTGCCCTTTCTTCCTGCATTTAAAACATTCACTTCTATTAATAGCTTTCTGATCATAGGAATTTCTACCAAAATTAGAATTATTAGAACGAATGAACATTTTTCCCATCTCAGTTCTTCCTTGATCAGTCTGAATGTATCTCCTGAAATTTCTGACCATTAGGGCTTGCTCTTCATCAAGATCGTCGTCGTTAGCTTGAAGAGCTAATGGTGTGGAAGCTTTGGTCTTCTCTTCAGGTTTCTCTCTGGCTTCTATACTCTGCAACTCAAGCTCGTGTGACATTAGGTTGCCTATCAAGTCCTCCACTTTCATTGTTGACAAGTCCTTAGCTTCTTGAATAGCGGTGACTTTAGGCCTGAACGAGCTAGGTAGCGCCCTTAAGATCTTTCGTACCTGTTCATGGCTAGAGTATGGCTTACCGAGGGAGCTGGATTTGTAGACGATGTCCGTGAACCTCGCAAACATCTCTTTCACAGATTCTGTTGGTAGCATGCGGAAGCTCTCGTATTCTGTGCTCAACAACGCAAGTCTGGATTCCTTCACTTGCGATGTTCCCTCGTGTGTCACCTCCAGAGTATGCCAGATTTCCTGCGCAGTTAGACAATGTGAGATACGATTAAATTCAGATTTATCAAGAGAGCATATAAGCGCATTCATAGCTTTACCATTAAGAGTATAAAGTTTCTTATCAGCTAAATCCCACTTGTCTTTAGGCTTAATTATAACAGTTTCTTTAATTTTAATAGTGGGTAGACTATAACCATTTTCAACAATATCCCACACATCATAATCTACAGACACTAGATAGATTTTCATCCTAGCCTTCCAATATGCAAAGTCTACGCCATTAAATTTTGGGGGACGGGCTATAGACTGACCTTCAGCAAAAGCACAATCAGATATATTCATGGTCATCTAAAAATCTAGACTAGATCCTCTAAACTGGCTCTGATACCACTTGTTGGATCTGGATCGTAGCCTAGAGGGGGGTGAATAGGCGAATAAAAGAAAATCTCGTGCAACCCACGAGAAATCCCACGCAGTTATAAGCAAAGACAGGGCAATAAAATAGCACTCACAGAATACGCACAGATATACCCTGGTTCGGTCGTCCCCACGACCTACTCCAGCCCCGAAAGCAACTACTAGATAGATATGTAATCAAGTACAGCTACAATGAGTCAAGATCCCAAATCTACTCTCACCTAGCTCGTACGCACACCACGTGCTCTACACTATCAATCTAGTCAGATGCTCTCCCTCCGTGACGACTCCCAAGTCGTCAGGTCCCCAAAAGTAACACAAAAACAGGTAAAAACGTTTCCCCTACAAAGATCGCTACTACTACACAAAATAAATAATACTAGAGTTCAGAAATGCTCAGTTTGTGTATCGTAGTCGTCTTTGTCAATAGGCACAGGTCAGATCTGTATCTGACGTGATGTAGTCGTCTCCGTAAGTCGTGCAACTCAAGTTGCGGCTCTCCTTACAACTTGCGGTCTTTGGTACCCGTTTACAATCGTGCGCCCTTCTCCTAGATCTCCTTTGATGACGGCACACGAATAGCTTGCACACACAAGTTCTTCAATTAATTCAGTGTGTGTACCCTTGAATTTGGGTTGCGGCTCCTTGAAATTTTGGTGCCTGCACTTTGAGATTTACAAGGGAATTGCTTTGCGAGGAGAGGGAAACAAGAGGCCGGCCTGTGCAACAAAAATGTTTTGAACAAACAAAAAAATAGAACCCCTCTTGATGATTCGGCTGCCCAAAAGCAAAAACAAAACAAATCCTCAATATATTAAGCTGCGGTTGCTTCAAGTATCTGATTTTTGCAAAGAAGAAATTCTCAAAACAGACTTCGGCCTCAATTCCAAAAAGCAAGAGAGGTGCTAAAAATGATTAGGCTGTGTCAATGAAAAACGAAAATAATTGTGCCTCTCAGAAAATATCACAGGAAAGGGATTTTATCTTGATGTTGCTCCTCTTAAAAATTGTTATGAAACAAAAAAAAACCTTCCCCACAAAAACAGCTGTGCTCATAAAAAAAAGGTGTTTCCTCAAAAAAAAATGATGCGCCTGAACTCCTCATGGATTTTTCAAAGGCTACACAAGAGGAGCTCTTCAAAAGAAAACAGGTGTTTGTAAATGCCCCTTTTTGAATAATGATGAAGAGAAAGAGAAATAGCCTCTTGAATAATTGAAAGGGGATTTTTTTTGTGTGCCTTGATGCAGCATCACAAGAATTCGGCTCTCTCCTCTTTTTTTTTGTGCTCTCAGGGGATTTGCAATTTAAGCTCTTGAAGAACGAAACTCCCAGCTTCTATTTATTTTTTTTCTTCTAGGTTTTTTTTTCTTTTAATGCCTTATAAGAAAATACAACCCTGGGAATCCTCTTTGTGGCGGCTGCTACAATTTTTGTTGCCCTGGGGCGTGGTGATCATGGGGCCGACCACCTTTTATTTTATTTGCACTTAAGAATTTTTTTTGTCTTTCTTTTAGAAACCTAGGCCCTGGAAAACGTAGTGCCTATGTATTATCTTTAGGGACAGGGCCGGCCAAAAAAAAATATATTGCCCTCCATTCACCATGTTAAAAATACATAAGCCTAGGACCTTTGTGTTTAAAACTGAGTGCTATTTCTCCATTCACCATTTTAAAACGTGAGTGCTCATTCCCATCATATTGTAAATATGAAACACTTATAAATATATGAATCAAACCATTTTATTGTCTCCTCATTCCCATCATATTGACCAAGTCCTTCCGTGGATTAGTCGCACGTTCGCCGTTCCTGAAACACTTAACACACACGTTAAAACGTTCACATACGTTTGTTATCATCAAACACGAAGTTCATAGATCGTTGTTACCAACAAAGCGATCTCCACCGTTCAATGTTGCGATCCGACGGTCAGTAGCAAATCCGATGCGGGCTCGGAGTGCTATCGGATGCGGGCGCCGAACGAAGCCGGATCCGCCGCCACGTGTCGCCCCCACGTTCGATCCCGCTGCGATGGACGGCCACGAATTGCTCCGATCGAGATCAGCGGCTCAGATGCATTCGGGCGCGATTTTGGTGCGGGTTTGAACCCGTTAAGCCCAATAAACCCGCAATCTCTTTATTTAACCGTATTCTAGGGTTTTTGGGCGTATAATTGGCGTATTGGAGCACTTAGGAGCCGTATTCTCTCTCTGAAAAATTCTGTAAATTTCCACAGGCCTTTCTTATTATTTCCAGAGAGTTTGAAGTCAAAACTTGGAGATTTGGTGATATTTCCTTTAACTCAAACCCCGTATTTTGGTGTTTTCTAGCGTATTTTGCTATAAACTTGATGTATTTTTCTATGGAAGTTGTTTATTTTTGCATGATGTGTAGCTAAATCTCTGTTGTGCATGATATGGAGTAGTTAGGTGATGTGATTCGTGCTATTTAGGTTGAATATTGTTGTTCTTCATCGTAAAAGTCGCTAAAATTGTATGTTTTTGCTATTTAATCCTCTTTTCGTCTTCAAAAAGAACCGAATACGTTGATGATCACCCCACAAGGGTGAGATTTGATCTCTCCAAAAGAGATCTTCATACCATATTCGTAGAACTATAGTTTTAGCGACGTTTTTATTCAAATTGTGCTTGAACCCCCAAAATGGTATTTTCCGACGAATCGCTCCCAAAAGGAGGATTTGTTGAGTTATATTTAATCAACCAAAATACACGAATCGCTGATCCTAACGAACCCATGTCATGTGCACGTTTCTCATATATTTTCATACACGACTCTTTCGTTGTTCGCTTTGATTACATATTCACGACACACGTTCACACCATCATCACTTTCATTATTAAAGTGTTTAGTTTCTGTTCGTAGACTTTCTATTTGATTTAAGCTTGTGGTTTCAACAGATTTCTCCCGAGGATTCGACATCTGGACTCCCATATTTTACTACTTGAACGGACTCTTGCGCTTGAGAGAAGCACCTTTCGGAGCCCATCAAGTTTTTGGCGCCGTTGTCGGGGAGAACGGTTTGTTATTACGGTTTATTTCATTCGGAAGACCTTCGGTGAGATCTTTCCACTTTATTGTATATAAACTTTTGTTTGGTTTCATATTTAAAAAATAATATTTGTGCTAGTTTATGTGGCATAGGACTCCTAGGACACATAGGTTGACTCGACGTTTTGATATGGCTAATAATAATATGGATGAAAATTTTAGCAACAACAACGAAAATAATGTGCAACCTGGAGTGCCTAGGACTTTAAAAGATTTACTCAGACCCACTAGGACTAGCACTGCTTCATGCTTTGTTTTACCTGCCGATGCAAATTCTTTCAATTTTAAACCTGGGGTGATCCAACTCTTACCCACCTTTCATGGGTTAGACAAGGAAAATCCATATCTTCATATTAAAGGATTTGAGGAGGTTTGCTTGACATGCTTTGATGGGAAAACTAGCGAGGACACGATATATCTTAAAATGTTCCCATTTTCATTAAAAGACAAAGCTAAAAATTGGTTGAATGCATTGCCATCACGCTCTATTACTACATGGATTGATTTGCAGGCTGAATTTCTAAAGAAGTTTTTTCCTATTCACGGGACACAGGGATTGAAGCGGCAGATCATGAACTTTGCTCAGAAAAGCGAGGAGACATTCTACCAGGCGTTTGAAAGGTTCAATGAGCTGTTGCTTGCATGCCCGCACAATGGCTTCGACAAAAGCAAGATTATGGGCTTCTTCTACGATGGACTGCAGCCGCAGATGAAGCAATTTGTAGAGATGATGTGCAATGGAGGATTCTTTGACAAAGAGCCAGATGAAGCTTGGACGTACCTGGAGGAGATAGCAGAAAATGCGCAGACATGGGACACTACTTCAGACTACGAGAGAGGAGGCCATTCTGCACCATCCCAGCCTACGCGAGGAGTGGTTTATAACTTGAAGCAAGAGGATGCGTTGGAGGCAAAGATGGAGGCCATGATCTCAAACAAGCATCATGCCATGAATTTGAAAGAGGCCAAGGCGGTTGAGATAGAGCAGACTTGCGCACTTTGCGACGTCAGTGGCCATGACACCAGTGCATGCCCCATACTTCCAGCCTTGAAGAGCATGCTAGGAAATCCTACTGGGGTGAATCAAGTGTCTTCGAATTACCAAAACTTCAATTCCAACAAGGGGTGGCACAATAATCCAAACTTGAACTGGGTCCCCAATCAGCAGACTCAGCAGCAGCAGGCTCCCCCTCAGTTCAGACCGCCGCAATACAACAATAACAGCTATCAAGGTGGAAACCAGAGGAGGGACCATGACCCGATGCAACAACAGCAGATGCAACCATTTGGCGATGCACTTCAGCAGCTCATTCAGTTACAACAAGCTCAGGTGCAGCAGCAGCAGGCGCAATTTCAGACTCAGCAGACTCAGAATCAGCAGATGAGCGAGAGCTTGGCGAGGCTTACAGTGACATTAGAAAAAGGTAAGCTTCCATCTCAGTCAATTCCAAATCCTAATATGGGCTCATCTTCTTCTGCAGGTAACAATATGAAGCCTTGCCAGGCTGTCTCCACTTTGAGGAGTGGAAAAGAGATTCAGAAGCCTGATCCACCGAGCAGACAAGCTGAGCAGGAAGAGGGAATTCAGATCCAAGAAGAGGGAATTAAAGAACAAGAGGAGGTGCAGGAAGAGAGCACGGACGTGGGTGTGAGCAAAAGCGTCATTAAAGAGAAGGAACCCGCAGCATATGTACCTGCAGCACCCTACCCTCATCGGCTACTTCAGAAAAGCAAAGATAAGTATCAAACTGAGATTCGAGAAATTTTTCAGAAGTGCCAGATCAATATTCCATTGCTTGATGCTATTAATCAAATACCTGCCTATGCTAAATTTCTGAAAGATTTGTGCACTGTTAAAAGAAAGTTAAATGTGAAAAAGAAAGCATTTTTGATTGAACAAGTTAGCTCTATTGTGCAACAAAATACACCACCTAAATTTAGAGACCCTGGATCACCCACCATCACCTGCACCATTGGCACTAAGAAAATTGGAAATGCTTTATTGGATTTAGGATCTAGTGTCAATATATTGCCATATCCTATTTTTGTGCAGCTTGGGTTAGGACAGCTAAAGCCTACATCTGTGATATTGCAACTAGCTGATAGATCTATTAAAGTTCCAAAGGGATGCATTGAGGATGTCCTCGTTCAGGTGGACAAATTTTACTACCCTGCAGACTTTATAGTTCTAGACATCCAAGGACCCCAAACTGCCAATTCTACTCCTATCATCCTAGGTAGACCATTCCTAGCGACATGCAATGCTTTGATAAATTGTAGGGATGGTCAACTGAAAATTACTTTTGGCAACATGACTTTAGATTTGAATATTTTTAATACTTGCAAGTTGCCACATGTGGATGATGAGGTTGAGGGGGTGCATATGATTGATTCATTGGTGGATGATTATATTTGCTCTGAATTTCATGCTGATACTTCTATTGTTGAGACTATTATTGATGATTCTGATGACATCTCTTTTGTGCAGGAGAACGTGAAGGAGCTCAATGCGGTATGGGAGCCTAGGTTTGAGGCTTTGCCACTTAATGCATCAATTCAAATTTCATCTGAGGTGGAGGATCCAAAGCCAGAGTTGAAGCCACTTCCTGACTATCTTAAGTATGCCTTTCTTGGAGATGAAAATAGCTTCCCTGTGGTAATATCTTCTAAACTTACTTTAGAACAGGAAAGCTCTTTACTTGATGTGCTGAGGAAACATAGAGGTGCTATTGGTTGGTCCATTGCTGACATAAAAGGTATAAGCCCTATTGTATGCATGCATCACATTTATTTAGAGGATGACGCCAAACCCACTAGAGAAATGCAACGTAGGTTAAATCCAACATTAAAAGAAGTGGTGAAAGGCGAGGTACTAAAATTATTAGATGCAGGCATTATTTATCCTATCTCTGACAGCAAGTGGTTTAGCCCTACACAGGTTGTTCCTAAAAAGTCTGGCCTCACCGTGGTTAAAAATGAGAATAATGAGCTTATCCTAGTTAGAGCCACCACAGGTTGGAGTATGTGCATAGACTATAGGAAGTTGAACTCCCGAACTAGAAAAGATCATTTCCCTCTTCCATTTCTTGACCAAATTTTAGAGAGGGTAGCTGGACATGAGTACTATTGCTTTCTAGACTGTTATTCAGGTTATTATCAGATTGAGATTGCACCTGAGGACCAGGAAAAGACCACCTTTACCTGTCCCTTTGGTACTTTTGCTTTTAAAAGAATGCCGTTTGGTTTATGTAATGCTCCAGCTACTTTTCAGCGATGCATGCTCAGTATTTTTGATGATATGGTTGAGAAAATTGTTGAGGTATTTATGGATGATTTTTCAGTATATGGTAGCTCTTTTCATGATTGTTTAGCTAACTTGGCTCTTGTTCTTGACAGGTGCATTGAAAAGAACCTCCTATTGAATAGGGAGAAGTGTCATTTTATGACCACAGAGGGACTTGTCCTAGGTCACCTGGTTTCTAAAGAAGGTATACAGGTAGACAGAGCCAAGGTAACAGTAATTGAGAAGCTACCAAGTCCTAAATGCGTGAAGGACATCAGATCATTTTTGGGACATGCATGATTTTATAGGCGGTTCATCAAAGATTTTAGCGCCATATCTCGCCCACTTTGCAACTTACTAACTCTAAATGTGGATTTTATTTGGACACCTGAGTGTCAAATTTCTTTTGAAACTTTAAAGAAGTTGCTGATTTCTGCTCCCATTTTGCAGGTACCAGACTGGTCCCTACCATTTGAAATAATGTGTGACGCAAGCAATTACGCAGTTGGAGCAGTCCTAGGCCAAAGAAAAGACAAAGTTCCAGTATTGATTTACTACGCCAGCAAGACACTAAATGATGCTCAGAGGAATTATACGACCACAGAGAAGGAGTTGCTGGCTGTAGTATTCGCGTTGGAAATATTCAGGAGCTATATTCTGGGATCACCTATTTTGATATATACTGATCACTCTGCTTTAAAATATTTATTGTCTAAAAAAGATGCTAAGCCTCGATTGATACGATGGATTTTATTGTTGCAGGAGTTCAATGTCACAATCAAGGACAAGAAATGCGTGGAGAATCTAGTAGCTGACCATTTATCACGATTGACAGTATGCCTTGATTCAGCAGATGTGCCTTTGAAGGACTCCTTTCCCGACGAGCATCTTTTTAGTGTTTCCACCTCTCCATGGTATGCTGATATAGTTAATTATCTGGTAACTGGTAAGACCCCTGACACTTGGTCTCTTCAAGATTTTAAACGGTTCAAGTATGAGGTAAAATATTTCTTCTTTGATGATCCGTACCTCTACAAATATTGTAGTGATCAAATTGTTAGGAGATGCATTCCTGATCATGAAATAACCAGTGTGATACAATTTTGCCATGATGGAGTATGTGGTGGACATTTTTCTGCGAACAAAACTGTGGCAAAAATCTCGCAATGTGGCTTTTATTGGACAACTATGTTTAAAGATACATTTCATTATTGCAAGACTTGTGCTGCATGCCAACAATTAGGGGGTATTACTAAGCGTAACATGATGCCTTTAAACCCCATTTTGGAAATTGAAATATTTGATTGTTGGGGCATAGACTTCATGGGACCTTTTCCACCTTCATTTGGATATGCTTATATTTTGGTTTGTATTGATTATGTTTCTAAATGGGTGGAAGCTATTCCTTGCAGGTCGAACGACACTTCCGTTGTGCTTAAGTTCCTCAAAGAGAACATTTTCTCTTGGTTTGGAGTGCCAAAGGCCTTGATCAGTGATGGAGGGTCTCATTTTTGCAACCGCATGTTCGCTACTTTAATGAAGAGGTTTGGGGTCACACATAAAGTTTCTACTCCGTATCACCCCCAAACCAATGGCCAAGCAGAGTTGGCAAATAGAGAGATTAAAGGAATTCTACAGAAAACGGTGAATCCATCAAGAAAAGATTGGAGTTTGCGCTTTCCTGAAGCGTTGTGGGCCTACAGGACGGCCTACAAAACAATTTTGGGGATGTCACCTTACCGTCTTGTATTTGAGAAGTCTTGTCACTTACCTGTTGAGATAGAGCATAGATCTTATTGGGCTATAAAGAAAATGAATTTTGATACTGATGTCTCTTTTTCTTCTCGCAGTTTACAATTGTTGGAGCTGGAGGAGTTGAGGAGAAATGCGTACGACAACGCTAAAATATCAAAAGAGAGGATGAAATCCGTCCACGACATGATGATCTTGAGGAGGGAGTTCACCCCAGGCCAAAAAGTATTGCTATATAATTCCAGGCTGCACATCTTTCCTGGGAAGCTTCGCTCTAGGTGGTATGGACCTTTCGTCGTCAAAGAAGTTTTCTCACATGGCGCTGTGCTCTTACTAAATGAAAAAGATGGAAGCGAGTTCAAGGTGAATGGCCAGAGATTGAAGCATTTTCACAAGCCTTGGACCAAGGAAGCGAGCACCATGGATCTCACAGACCCACCTTCGGGTGGAAACTAATCAGGTGTGTTCTTTCCATGATTCCATCTTCCTAACATTGAGGACAATGTCTATTTTTAGTTGGGGGGAGGGTATAACTTTTAGGATTTTTCTTTTTTCTTTTTCTTTTTCTTTTAGGATTTTATTTTTTTAGTTCCCTTTTCGCTTTGGAAAAAAAAATTTTGAGTTAAGAAATATCACCAAAGTCTATCTTTACCTAGAAATGACCCCTATGTGATGAAATTTCTCGATATTTATTCACCACCATACACATATGATTTATTTTCCTCCACCACTATTGTTAAATATTCCAGTCTCATTATACATTAACTTGAGTACTTGTGGTGAATTTCTTTTTATACGTCTCAATGGCAAGATTAATCGATGACTTAATGAATCTAGAAATTATGGATTAGCAAGTGGTATGCTTTCATTGGAACACACCAAAGTTCATGCACCAATAATTCATATATTAACTGGAGCATTGTTCTTTATCTCGTATTCATTGCCATTTGCATGCTTGGTGTGATTTTGGGTAGAAAAAAGTACCACGTCATTTGAAATGATTAGGATACCCATTCTTGTGAAAAATTAAACAAGAGGAAGTTATCTTGCCACGTTGTTTATGCACACACAAAAGAAGAAAAAAATGAGATGAATGAGGAAGAAAAGAATGAATAAATGTACTATTAAAGAAATAACTTGGTTGGCTCGAGTAGTACAGTCCGAGGGGCCCTTCTTGGCCTAATGCCCTATTATTGTCTGATTTGGGAGCCATTGACCGGAACCTCAATTATTTGATGGAGCGATCCAAGTTATATACTCTTCCGCGAATGTTGCTTGATGCGCGTTACGCGGAACTATGGAAAAAAGCGAAAGAAAATAGAGAATAAGTGTGCATGATTAGCGAGGCAAGAAAACTTCCAAAGCTTAAAGAAAACACAAGATGTGGTGTGAGCCCCTATGAATAGAGATTGACGTGTGTATGTCTTGATACCATCATATCTTTTATGCTTGCTTTGCATGAAAACTTCCACGCTCCAAGTTAGAATATTTGATTGAATAGGTGTGGGCCATTGATTTTGTATACTATGAGCTATGAAGTAATGGATAGTGAATTTTAGTCTATTTTATAACCATTTGAGATACTTGACATTCATTTTTGAAAACCCACAAGTACCATTACTTGATGAGCTTGAAATTTTGATATTGGTGTGTGGTTATCTCTTTTGTCGTTGTAGTATGGTGATGATTAATTTGAGATCTGATAAGGTGATCTAGGCGTATTTTTAATCGCTCCTTTTTGCTAGAGACTAGCAAAACGCTAGTTGGGGGGTGTGATTTGGGTTGAATACTGCGTATTTAACCACTCATCTAGCAATACTTTGTGCCCATATGATGCTACATTGCTCTCTAATTCATACGTATTTTCTACACATTTATTTATTAGAGAAAATACTCAATTTGAGCACAAAACAGCAATTAAAGAAGTATTTCTGCACTTTTTATATTTTTCCTAGCATCGTCTCGATCTCACGATTGCAACGACTATTTATTTGTATTTTTCTGAGATCTGTGCTAATTACTGTGTATTTTTGAATGCAGAATACCATTTATTGGAAATAAAATAAAGTTAGCACGAATCTTGATGAACACGTGGCGGCCATCCAGCGATTCCCGCCCGCATCAGACGGTTCACAGAGGCGGGCGACGCGGCTTTTTCTAAGCCGTTGGATCTTGATCCAACGGCCATCAGCGGCCCGAATCGAATAAGCGGAGCGCACATCTTGAGCACCACGTGGCTTCATCTGGACCACAGATCGACGATCCGACGGTCGACTTTCAGCCCGCATCGAATAAGCGGAGCGCACATCTTGAGCACCACGTGGCTTCATCTGGACCACAGATCGACGATCCGACGGTCGACTTTCAGCCCGCATCGAACGATTACGAAGCGATCTCCACCGTTCGATGTTGCGATCCGACGGTCAGTAGCAAATTCGATGCGGGCTCGGAGTGCTATCGGATGCGGGCGCCGAACGAAGCCGGATCCGTCGCCACGTGTCGCCCCCACGTTCGATCCCGCTGCGATGGACGGCCACGAATTGCTCCGATCGAGATCAGCGGCTCAGTTGCATTCGGGCGCGATTTTGGTGCGGGTTTGAACCCGTTAAGCCCAATAAACCCCCAATCTCTTTATTTAAGCGTATTCTAGGGTTTTTGGGCGTATAATTGGCGTATTGGAGCACTTAGGAGCCGTATTCTCTCTCTGAAAAATTCTGTAAATTTCCAGAGGCCTTTCTTATTATTTCCAGAGAGTTTGAAGTCGAAACTTGGAGATTTGGTGATATTTCCTTTAACTCAAATCCCGTATTTTGGTGTTTTCTAGCGTATTTTGCTATAAACTTGATGTATTTTGCTATGGAAGTTGTTTATTTTTGCATGATGTGTAGCTAAATCTCTGTTGTGCATGATATGGAGTAGTTAGGTGATGTGATTCGTGCTATTTAGGTTGAATATTGTTGTTCTTCATCGTAAAAGTCGCTAAAATTGTATGTTTTTGCTATTTAATCCTCTTTTCGTCTTCAAAAAGAACCGAATACGTTGATGATCACCCCACAAGGGTGAGATTTGATCTCTCCAAAAGAGAGCTTCATACCATATTCGTAGAACTATAGTTTTAGCGACGTTTTTATTCAAATTGTGCTTGAACCCCCAAAAGGGTATTTTCCGACGAATCGCTCCCAAAAGGAGGATTTGTTGAGTTATATTTAATCAACCAAAATACACGAATCGCTGATCCTAACGAACCCATGTCATGTGCACGTTTCTCATATATTTTCATACACGACTCTTTCGTTGTTCGCTTTGATTACATATTCACGACACACTTTCACACCATCATCACTTTCATTATTAAAGTGTTTAGTTTCTCTACGTAGACTTTCTATTTGATTTAAGCTTGTGGTTTCAACAGATTTCTCCCGAGGATTCGACATCTGGACTCCTAGATTTTACTACTTGAACGGACTCTTGCGCTTGAGAGAAGCACCTTTCGGAGCCCACCAGTTGTCTCCCTCCGTTACTCTCCCCCTCGATCCCTTTATCATCCGGGGTTGACCACTGATTAGAACTGCTGCGGGTCTTTCTTTCTACTGATTGAGCTGTTTCGCGGTGGGGGGAGGCCCTTGGTCTTGTGGACGACAGTAGTGTTTGGGTTGACTAGGGGGTTGATCCTTTGATGCCAGTGTTCTCCAGCCCCCCTCCCCCTCCCGCAAGGCGATCGCCCGCTCGACCTGAGGATCGCAGACGGTGGCAAGCCCTCAGCGGGCCGAACAGTTGGTCGGCCGAGAACACTTCCCAGGGACTGACTCACCAGGTGAATCGACATGATGTTTCTGGGGCCATCTGCCCCACACAGCGGGTGGTAAGGGGCAGCAACCCTCGGTCTTACGGGCGATCAGGTGATCGGCCCGCTGGGGGAGCTGCCCCCAACCTTAGGGCAGATAGGTTCGGTTGGCCCGCTGGAAGAGCTATCCCCAGTCTTACGGCCAATCGATGTACCAGCCTGTTGGGGGAGTTGCCACCAGCCTTACGGATGGTCAGGTTGGTCTACATGCTGTGGGAACTACCCCCAGGCTTACGGTAGATCGAAGGATCGGCCCACTGGGGGAGTTGTCCCCAGCCTTACAGTCGATCGGGTCGGTTGGTCAGCTTGGGGAGCTACCCTCGGGCTTACGGTCAACCGATGGACCAGCCTTCTGGGGGAGTTGCCCCCAGCCTTACAGACGGTCGAGTTGGTCTACATGCTGGGGGAGCTACCCCAGGCTTGCGGTAGATCGATGGATCGGCCCGCTGGGGGAGTTGCCCCCAGCCTTACGGATGATCCTCGGGATCGGCCTGCTGGGGGGGTTTTCCCAGCCTTACGGATGATCCTCGGGGTCGGCCCGCTGGAGGGTTCCCCCAGCCTTACGGATGATCCTCGGGGTCGGCCCGCTGAGGGAGTTGCCCCCAGCCTTACGGTCGACCCGTGTGATGGGCCCGCTGGGGGAGTTGCCCCCAGCCTTACAGACGATCATCGTGATCGGTCCGTCGGGGGAGCTCCCCCCTGCTTTGCGGCCGATTGCTGAGCCAGATACGGTGAGAAGGAGCAAAGTTGTACTAACGCGGATAACATTTCATTCTTTGGATCCAGGAGTACATTTGGAGGAAAATAAAACGGTGAAGATAAAGGCAAGCTAATCTTGCCTGGGCGAGGCTACAGCTGATTGTCCTGTCCCCTCACTCGATGACGCACATAGCTGTCTGGATGACATTCACCTTCTTTCCTTTGTCCATCTGTCTGGACGTCCCTTCTCTGGGGGTCGTTGTTGGATCATCGACGAAATTCTTCAGGTGGCCACGGCTGACCAATTTCTCTATATCCTTCTTCAAGTGCCAGCAATCGTCGGTGTCTTTGTCGTTGTCCTTGTGGTACTTGCAGTATTTCTCCTCGTCCCTTCTGCCTCTCTTCATTTTCAGGGGTGGCCTATCAAAGCATCCCTCTTTCTGAGATTGCACAAGGATGACGTCTAGAGTAGCGTTCAGCCTGGAGGGTCGTGCCTCCTCCTTGCGTTACTTTCCCTTGGCCTTCTTCTCCCACCGGGATTCGTCAGGCTCGCGGCGTTCGCTTTCATCTTGCTTGGAGCCCAGCCTGACCCCCTGTCACGCCCCGCTTCCCTAATATGGAAGGCGAGACGTGGGGAGGTCCGCTCAGACGTGGAGCTGTGAAGCTGCAGTCTGATAAGCGTCTGTACAAATTTCGAAAAGTAGCAGGTCCTTGCATTGCGACGAAACAACAACAATAATAAAGCAGATAAAAGAACATCCACCAACAACATCCAACAAATATTACAACATCACAGTATAGTCACATAAGTACAAGTCTGAACAATAGGCCTAAAACATGGCCAACAAAACAACGAGAGATAGGTGCTACGCACCGAAATCTAACAGCAACTATAAAAGCAGCAACAACTAAAAGAAGTCTCTAGGTGAGACTAGGACTGGTCACCGGTGTCCTCGAACTCAGTCTCAGTAGTGACCTCAAACTCAGCGTCTCCGAACTGCTCGTCTTCTGCTATCTGCTCTGTCTCAAAGTCTGACATGTGACACCCAAAGAGAAAAGGGCACATGTCAGCAAAAGTTTCCCAAGAAAGGCGGAGGACTTTTGTGCAAGGATACAAATAAAATAATGCAACTAGCAGTTCTAACATGATGATATATCATGACATTAAAGAATGCAATAATTAAATGAACAAGATAATAATAATCAAGCACGGTGTAGCAGAAAGCTACAATTCACTATTTCACGATTCACGAATCACTGATTTATCACTTTGTGCACAGAGTTTCCGTCTTTTGGCTGAAGTGGCTGTACGGGCTCACTTCTACGCTCAAGCGATCGTTTAACCCTACCCCTCCACGTGTATATGGACTGACGCCCATCTTCTGGATCACGAGCCAGGAAGTGTTATTGGCATAGGGTTGTGCCCGCAAAGCAGGTGCCTAGCCTCAATAGTTACAATTATTGTAGCGTGTGCTACGCAATCTCGATAGAACAATTTGATGCATGACATGTAATGAGCAGTTGAAGTGCGTACAGTTAATCGGAAATAAACGTGACATGGCAGCATGAATGAAAACAGGTAAAAAGTGTCGGATCTAGTTTCGTTGTCAAACTAGATCAATATGGTCGTCTAGGCAGCTATCATTTCACTGCCCAGTCTCTTTTACGCTAACAAATAATTGGCCTAAAAACGTGGCCTAAATAATTACTGGCAAGTATCACTTGCCTGGTTCCGGTGGTATCGGTTGTCGTGGGTTCGTCTGGACGGGTACTACGTGTTGGTACTTCCGGTTCTCTGTTTTGGTTAAACATATATCTGGGTTAGATTCGTCCGACATAAAATTAAATAATGGTTAAATTTATTATTAGGTTAGATTTGACTAAGGTAACATGGTTAAAAAGTTCAATATAACAACTTAATATTATTAACCCAACATTTCTAATTTACTGAAACTACTTAACGAATTGTCATATAAAATTAAACTAACACTACTAACCTATTAGTTAAGCGTTATTAAACTAATTAGGGTACCGTTATATGAAAACTTCATCAACTACAACTTATATAAAAAAATACCTATTTAACATATTCTGTCACTCTTCCCTTGTATTAAAACTCCACCAACTTATTTAATTAAGACAAGGCTGATACTCATACTGTAAATCATTAAGACAAGGCTGACACTCCTATTACTCATACTGTAAATCACTTACTCTCTATTATTAAGGCTGCCCCTTTAACTTTCATACCCTTTTTCTTTCTTCATTTTAATAAGGCTACACCCTCTCACTCTCTCTTTATTTCTCTCAACCTCTTTCTGTCTCCTGTCTCCTGTCTCTTCTTCTTCATTCCCCTCTTCTTCTTCTTTTTCTTGCTGTAAGTCACGAAACCAAGGGGCAAAGTCAAGCTGGGAGAGAGGGGGACTCACGCAAGGGGAGGGCTCAGCGTACGGCGGCTCAGGTGGCTGGTCGGGCGGCGCTCCGGCGCAGGCGACGGCGCAGAGGGGCGGCGGCGGCTCTCACGGCGAGCGGCTGGCGGCGGCGCGCAGTTTCCTCCGGCGGGCGTGCGTGGGCTGAGGGTTTGGGGGTCGGCCAAGGTAGGAGGAGGAAGAAGAAGAGGAAGGAGATGAGGGTTTGTAGGGTTTTAAATCTGAAATTATTTCAGATTTGGGTTTTTGTTTATCCCCCCTCTTTGTTTGAATCTGAAATAGAAATTGGATTTCAGATTTTCGAGTTTGGGGATTTGATTTGTTTTTGGGATGAATTTGTTTGTAAGGAGATGGGTTTTGATTTTGGTTATGATCTGAAGAAGAAGATGAAAATAATAAGGGTTTGATTTCTGATTTTGGATCTGAATTTGTTTTCAGATTTGGGTTTGTGTTTTGATTTGTTGATTGGGGATTCGGGTGAATGGGTTTGTTTGCAGACGATGAAGTTGGGGTGAAATGGGTTTTGAGAAATCTGATGGAGGATTTTGGGTTGATGAAAAACAGATTTTGGGAATTATTTAGGAATGATTTATTGCTGGTTTGTGGAATGGTTTTGCAGGGTTCGTTCATCAGGGAGAGTCCGTTGGCTTAAGAAGATGAGCAGGGAGACACCTCTCTCATTTTGTCAAGCAGTATTAATTTGATTGGGACGGTGTTTAATAAAATCTTTAGACTTTGTAGAGACATGCTAACTTCGTTTGGACGACAATGAATGCCAACTTAGACTATTTTTACGAAACGTGTTTGTTTGCAGGTTGATGGAGGAAGATTGCAGGGGTGTGTTTGCACATGATTAACAGGGAAGATAGTCGCTTTAAGAAGAATTTAGCTGGGAACAATTTTAATGCGGTTAGGTTGTTGATTAAGACTAGGTTTAATGATGTTTGACAAACCGAGGGAATGTAGCGTGTTATACTTCTCATCCTAAAAAAACTAAACGTGTTTGTTGCATGAAGAGTAATAAATTAGGTGTTAAAAGTAATTATATAATTAACATAAGTCATTAGTAAAATAATTAATTTTAAGTTTTTAAAAATTAAACTCGGTGGTTAATTAATGACGATACGGTTAAAAAAATGAAAACAGTGACGCGCTCGCGTCGACAAGTACGGACGAAAATACCGGTACACACGAACTAAAGTACGCCTAAAAATACTGGCCGTTACATTCTACCCACCTTAGGAAAAATTCCGTCCTCGGAATTCTCATCATCTAAGGAGTAGAAAACAAATATGGATAACGCTCTTGTATCTCATCTTCCCGCTCCCAGGTAGACTCTCCTGGCGAGTCGCGGCGCCACATTACTCTGACTAGATCAACAGTCCTGTTCCTGAAGACTTTCTGACGTCGATCTAGGATCTCCACTGGTTGCTGTTCGTACGTCAGATCTGGCCGAACAGTAATCTCAGAGTAGTCCACAGCATGAGAAGGGTCGCTGATATAACGACGGAGCTGGGACACATGAAAGACGTCATGAACTCCCTCCAAAGATGGTGGCAAAGCTAAGCGATAAGCTACCTCTCCAACTCGCTCTAGCACATCGAATGGTCCAATATATCTCGGACTAAGCTTGCCTCTCTTTCCAAATCGAATTACTCCTCGATTTGGTGAGATCTTTAGAAACACATGATCTCCTGGCTGGAACTCCAGAGGACGCTGTTTAGCATCTGCCCAATGCTTGTAACGGTCCTGGGCGATCCGAATCTTATCTCTGATATCTCTCACAACATCCACTGCTTCCACTATCATCTCTGGCCCCAAGAGTTCTCTATCACCAACGTCGTCCCAACTCAACGGCGATCGACATTTTCTCCCGTAGAGAGCAGCAAAAGGCGACATGCCAATGCTCGCCTGGTAGCTGTTGTTGTAGGAAAACTCCACTAAGTGCAGATGATCCTCCCACGAACCCTTGAGATCCAACATGCAAGCTCTCAACATATCCTCCAATATCTGAATAGTGCGCTCCGACTGTCCATCCGTCTGCGGGTGATACGCAGTACTGAACTTCAGACTGGTACCCAGATTGGTCTGCAAACTCTTCCAGAACTGAGATGTGAATCTCGTATCACGATCTGATACAATGCTCACAGGGACTCCATGCAAGCGCACGATCTCCTACATGATATAATTCATATCACGACTAATACTAGAAGGAAACTATTAAGGTACGAGTTAGGTCATTACCTCCATATACTTCCTTGCTAATATCTCCGTGGATTGTCCAACTCGAAAAGGTATAAAGTGCGCGGACATGGTCAATCGATCAACGATGACCCAGATCGCATCGTTCTGTTTGGTGCTCCGAGGTAAACCAGTCACGAAGTCCATCGTGATGTGCTGCCACTTCCACTCTGGAATCGGCAGCGGTTGTAGTAGTCCAGCGGTGCGATGATGTTCAGCTTTCACTTGCTGACACACGAGGCACTTGGCAACGCTTCGTGCCACACTTCTCTTCATTCCATGCCACCAGAAATTTTGACGAAGATCCTTGTACATCTTAGTACCTCCAGGATGAATAGAATAAGGCGAACTGTGAGCCTCATTCATCAACTCCTCTCTGACATCTCCTGCAGGTACGCAGATCCTGCTACCATATCTTAATGATCCATCCGCATGAATCAGAAAATCTGTCCGAAGTCCTGCTTCGACTTGTTCTCTGATCTTCTTTAACTTAGCATCTCCAGCTTGAGCAGTCTTGATTCGATCCACGATCGTCGATTGAATCTGCATGTTCATCAACGACGATGTGACTCCTGGTAGTACAGCTTCAACATTCATCCTTCACAGATCCTGCTGCAATCTCCACTGAGATGTAAGAATCATCACTTCGGGCAGTCGACTCAAGGCATCCGGTACGACATTCACCTTCCCAGGATGATACTGAAGATCGATGTCGTAGTCTGCCATTAATTCTAACCACCTGCGTTGTCTCATATTCAGCTCCTTCTGAGTAAATATATATTTCAAACTTTTGTGATCAGTGAAGATTTTCACTTTCTCACTCAGTAAGAAATGCCTCCAAATCTTCAAAGCAAAGATGACGGCAGCTAACTCCAAGTCGTGAGTCGGATAATTCTTCTCGTGGGTCTTCAACTGTCGAGAATCATAAGTGACTACATGACCGTGCTGGTGCAGAACACATCCAAGTCCCTTGCCCGATGCATCGCAGAAGATTTCGAAGCCTCCGCTTCTGTCCGAAATAACTAAGACTGGTGCAGTAGTCAGTCTCTCCTTCAAGGTAGAAAAAGCTTGCTCACAAGAGTCTGACCAATTGAACTTAACATCCTTCCTTGTCAATTTCGTCATTGGCTCAGCTATCTTCGAGAAATCCTTGATAAATCTGCGGTAGTATCCAGCCAATCCAAGGAAGCTCCTGATGTCCGATGCCGACCGAGGTGTAGGCCATTCACTGACTGCCTTGACCTTCTCCGGATCCACTGAGATACCAGCTCCCGATACTACATGCCCGAGAAATGCAATTCTATCAAGCCAGAATTCGCATTTGCTGTACTTGGCATATAGTTTATGATGACGGAGCGTCTCCAACACTATCTTCAGATGTTCTGCATGCTCTTCCTCGCTCTTCGAGTACACCAAGATATCGTCTATGAAGATCACTACGAACTTGTCAAGGAAGTTGTAAAAGATAAGGTTCATGAGATTCATGAACACAGCAGGAGCGTTGGTCACACCGAACGGCATGACAACGAACTCGTAATGCCCGTACTTAGTCTGAAAAGCGGTCTTGAGTACGTCTTCCTTCTTGACTCTGACTTGATGGTATCCGCTCCGGAGATCCAACTTCGAGAATACCCTCGATCCACCAAGCTGATCGAAGATATCATCAATGCGGGGCAGCGGGTACTTGTTCTTCACTGTGATCTGATTCAACTCCCGATAATCGATACACATTCTCCTCGAGCCATCTTTCTTCTTCACTAGCAAGACGGGTGCACCCCAGGGAGATACGCTGGGATGAATGAAACCCTTCTGTAGTAGCTCATCCAACTGCTTCCTCAACTCTTCTAATTCTGCAGGAGCCATACGGTACGGCGCCTTCGAAATTGGCTGAGCTCCTGGCATAAGATCGATGCTGAACTCCAACGCTCGATCGGGCGGCAGTCCAGAAATGTCTTCAGGGAAGATGTCTTCGAAATCTCTCACTACTGCAGGCTTCTCTGGTTCAGCAATCATAGATGCAATGGTCAATTGGTAAGGCTGGGCTCGAAATTTGACAGGTCCAAGCGAACGTCCTCCGCCGACAAACTCGAACACTGGGTGGTCAGGAATTTCGAACACCACTTTCTTCCGATGACAGTCGATCGTGGCATAAAAAGCTCCTAACCAGTCAATGCCGAGAATAGCATCAAAGTTGGGTAGGTCGTGGACGATGAAATTAGCATATAATTCGTGTCCACTAATCACCAACGGGCATGGTCTACATCCCAGTGCAACCTTCACTACACCATTTCCAGATGTAATGTTCCAACACTTGGGAAGTGTATAGGTGGGTACCGAGTGTTCGACTACGAACTTCCGAGATAGGATGCACATGGAAGCTCCAGAATCGAACAGGGTCAAGGCCGGGTGAGATGAAACTAAGATGACACCTAAGGGTAATATGCAACTAAATTAACATGGATATAACTAATCAAATATAATGCATAAATAAGGAAGACTAGTATAGAAGTTACCTGCAATAACTCCGTCCTCAGTCTCCGCCTCTGCTGCAGTCATCGTGAAAGCTTGCCTCTTAGGCTGAACAGCCTGCTGGAAAGCCTGCTTCTGGGGAATAAGAGGCGCTCCACGTCCAGCGACTACCAGAGCTCTTTGTTGCTGAACTCCAACTGGTGCCTTCCACGGTTGCTTAGCACTCGGGCAATCCTTCAAAGTATGCGAAGCATCGCCACAAACCAAGCACTGGCCCAGAAGCCTTCTGCACTGTTCCTTCACATGACCAGTCTTGCCGCAATGACTGCACGTCTTCTGACTAGGCCCACCTGGCCTCTTAAACTGCACGGACTGGTTAGGCTTGAACCCAGGCCTAACCACAGCTCTGGCCTGCTCCATAGGCCTCTTTCCAGCACCTGAATACTGTCCTCTCTTCTGATTTGCAATCAGCTCCTGCCTCTTGGCAGCTATCAGCAACTTCTGGTAAGAGTCTAAGTCCGAAGAGGAAATCAGACTCTGCAGCTCCAAAGATAAACCCAGTAAGAATCTTTGAGCTCGATCGTCAGCAGTCTCCACCATCTTCGGCACAAAGCGACTCAGTCTCATGAACTCTGGGTGGTACTGATGCACCGTTAGATTTCCTTGCTTCAGATTGATGAACTGCTGCATCAGCTCCCTCCTTGCAGCTTGAGGAAAATACTCCTCATTAAATCTCGCCTTGAAAGTGGCCCAGGGGATAGGCTTCGCCAACAGCTGCTCTTCTGACTCCCACCAACTGCGGGCATTGTCCTTCAGTTGCTTCTTCACTAAGTCAACCCATCCAGCCGGGTTAACCTTCGAGAGAAGCAGATTATCCTCTGTGTTTTTCATCCACTCGTCTACAGCTAATGATCCTTCTGACCCAGTGAAATATGACGGGCCCAGCTCCCGAAATTGCTTCGCTCCCGGCTCGAAGCGAGGGGCATTCTGAAGCATGCCCTGCTGAACCTGCATCATCTGATGCATCATCCTCATCATCTCAGCCGTGGTGGGTTCTCTATCAGCATCCGCAACACGTCCTGCTCCACCACCAGCTCCAGGTCCACTACCAGCTCCTCGAGTAATGCGTCTACCGGCCATCTAAGACAAGGAAATGTTCAGATTAGACTTAATCATGACTCGAATGTTATGAATATTTAAATGGATGTTGTTATCATTATTGTTGTTCCGATATTTCGCAGATGCAAAGAGGAGACCTGCATGGGCCACCACTAAAACCTGTCACGCCCCGCTTCCCTAATATGGAAGGCGAGACGTGGGGAGGTCCGCTCAGACGTGGAGCTGTGAAGCTGCAGTCTGATAAGCGTCTGTAAAAATTTCGAAAAGTAGCAGGTCTTTGCATTGCGACGAAACAACAACAATAATAAAGCAGATAAAAGAACATCCACCAACAACATCCAACAAATATTACAACATCACAGTATAGTCACATAAGTACAAGTCTGAACAATAGGCCTAAAACATGGCCAACAAAACAACGAGAGATAGGTGCTACGCACCGAAATCTAACATCAACTATAAAAGCAGCAACAACTAAAAGAAGTCTCTAGGTGAGACTAGGACTGGTCACCGGTGTCCTCGAACTCAGTCTCAGTAGTGACCTCAAACTCAGCGTCTCCGAACTGCTCGTCTTCTGCTATCTGCTCTGTCTCAAAGTCTGACATGTGACACCCAAAGAGAAAAGGGCACATGTCAGCAAAAGTCTCCCAAGAAAGGCGGAGGACTTTTGTGCGAGGATACAAATAAAATAATGCAACTAGCAATTCTAACATGATGATATAGCATGACATTAAAGAATGCAATAATTAAATGAACAAGATAATAATAATCAAGCACGGTGTAGCAGAAAGCTACAATTCACTATTTCACGATTCACGAATCACTGATTTATCACTTTGTGCACAGAGTTTCCGTCTTTTGGCTGAAGTGGCTGTACGGGCTCACTTCTACGCTCAAGCGATCGTTTAACCCTACCCCCCCACGTGTATATGGACTGTCGCCCATCTTCTGGATCACGAGCCAGGAAGTGTTATTGGCATAGGGTTGTGCCCGCAAAGCAGGTGCCTAGCCTCAATAGTTACAATTATTGTAGCGTGTGCTACGCAATCTCGATAGAACAATTTGATGCATGACATGTAATGAGCAGTTGAAGTGCGTACAGTTAATCGGAAATAAACGTGACATGGCAGCATGAATGAAAACAGGTAAAAAGTGTCGGATCTAGTTTCGTTGTCAAACTAGATCAATATGGTCGTCTAGGCAGCTATCATTTCACTGCCCAGTCTCTTTTACGCTAACAAATAATTGGCCTAAAAACGTGGCCTAAATAATTACTGGCAAGTATCACTTGCCTGGTTCCGGTGGTATCGGTTGTCGTGGGTTCGTCTGGACGGGTACTACGTGTTGGTACTTCCGGTTCTCTGTTTTGGTTAAACATATATCTGGGTTAGATTCGTCCGACATAAAATTAAATAATGGTTAAATTTATTATTAGGTTAGATTTGACTAAGGTAACATGGTTAAAAAGTTCAATATAACAACTTAATATTATTAACCCAACATTTCTAATTTGCTGAAACTACTTAACGAATTGTCATATAAAATTAAACTAACACTACTAACCTATTAGTTAAGCGTTATTAAACTAATTAGGGTACCGTTATATGAAAACTTCATCAACTACAACTTATATAAAAAAATACCTATTTAACATATTCTGTCACTCTTCCCTTGTATTAAAACTCCACCAACTTATTTAATTAAGACAAGGCTGATACTCATACTGTAAATCATTAAGACAAGGCTGACACTCCTATTACTCATACTGTAAATCACTTACTCTCTATTATTAAGGCTGCCCCTTTAACTTTCATACCCTTTTTCTTTCTTCATTTTAATAAGGCTACACCCTCTCACTCTCTCTTTATTTCTCTCAACCTCTTTCTGTCTCCTGTCTCCTGTCTCTTCTTCTTCATTCCCCTCTTCTTCTTCTTTTTTCTTGCTGTAAGTCACGAAACCAAGGGGCAAAGTCAAGCTGGGAGAGAGGGGGACTCACGCAAGGGGAGGGCTCGGCGTACGGCGGCTCAGGTGGCTGGTCGGGCGGCGCTCCGGCGCAGGCGACGGCGCAGAGGGGCGGTGGCGGCTCTCACGGCGAGCGGCTGGCGGCGGCGCGCAGTTTCCTCCGGCGGGCGTGCGTGGGCTGAGGGTTTGGGGGTCGGCCAAGGTAGGAGGAGGAAGAAGAAGAGGAAGGAGATGAGGGTTTGTAGGGTTTTAAATCTGAAATTATTTCAGATTTGGGTTTTTGTTTATCCCCCCTCTTTGTTTGAATCTGAAATAGAAATTGGATTTCAGATTTTCGAGTTTGGGGATTTGATTTGTTTTTGGGATGAATTTGTTTGTAAGGAGATGGGTTTTGATTTTGGTTATGATCTGAAGAAGAAGATGAAAATAATAAGGGTTTGATTTCTGATTTTGGATCTGAATTTGTTTTCAGATTTGGGTTTGTGTTTTGATTTGTTGATTGGGGATTCGGGTGAATGGGTTTGTTTGCAGACGATGAAGTTGGGGTGAAATGGGTTTTGAGAAATCTGATGGAGGATTTTGGGTTGATGAAAAACAGATTTTGGGAATTATTTAGGAATGATTTATTGCTGGTTTGTGGAATGGTTTTGCAGGGTTCGTTCATCAGGGAGAGTCCGTTGGCTTAAGAAGATGAGCAGGGAGACACCTCTCTCATTTTGTCAAGCAGTATTAATTTGATTGGGACAGTGTTTAATGAAATCTTTAGACTTTGTAGAGACGTGCTAACTTCGTTTGGACGACAATGAATGCCAACTTAGACTATTTTTACGAAACGTGTTTGTTTGCAGGTTGATGGAGGAAGATTGCAGGGGTGTGTTTGCACATGATTAACAGGGAAGATAGTCGCTTTAAGAAGAATTTAGCTGGGAACAATTTTAATGCGGTTAGGTTGTTGATTAAGACTAGGTTTAATGATGTTTGACAAACCGAGGGAATGTAGCGTGTTATACTTCTCATCCTAAAAAAACTAAACGTGTTTGTTGCATGAAGAGTAATAAATTAGGTGTTAAAAGTAATTATATAATTAACATAAGTCATTAGTAAAATAATTAATTTTAAGTTTTTAAAAATTAAACTCGGTGGTTAATTAATGACGATACGGTTAAAAAAATGAAAACAGTGACGCGCTCGCGTCGACAAGTATGGACGAAAATACCGGTACACACGAACTAAAGTACGCCTAAAAATACTGGCCGTTACACCCCCGTTGGGTGACTCCCTTCCTTAGCGGCCAACGCTTCCTCCATCAGCATGTAGCACCCTGCCGGGGCTATCACCTCGCGAGGTCCCTCGGAGGCTCGTTGTGTAGCGACTTCTTCAGGCCCCTGTGACGGAGTCCTTTCTTCAGGGCCGTTTTCACGACCATCTCGGGATAGCTCTCCACATTCAGTCTCTACGTATTAAAACGACGCATGTAGCTTCTCAAGGATTTCCCGGGGCCTTGCACCACATTGAATAGAAGCTCCGGGTCTGGTTTTATCTGTCGACCGGCCATAAACTGCTTGCAGAATTTTTGGGAGAGGTCCTTGAAGTTGTCGATGGAACAGTTGGGGAGGCTGTGGTACCAGCTCCGGGCGGGTTTTCGGAGAGTGGAGTAGAAACCTCGACAGAGCAGGACGTCGTTGGCACCTTGGAATGCCATGACCCCCTCATAGTCCATCACGTGATCTTCCGGGTCCCCAGTGCCGTCATACTTTTCCAAAGTCGGCACCTTGAATCTGGAGGGTACCCGTGCTTCGGTAATGCTCCTGGATAACGGGCAACGGTCGTCCGTGGAGTCACCTGGACATCTCCTCGCGTCGACACGAAGGTCGAGCTGCCGAGGCGAGCTGACGGGGTGACGAGGGGAGTCCGCTCGGAGCCCATCTGTGTCGGGGACAGGCATTGGTCAACGGACGTTTCTCATCTCTTGGCAGTATTCACGGCTCATTCGCCTCATCCGACGGGGACTCTCACTCCGATTGGGTCGGTCCCCGGTGGTTCGACGATCGGGTGACTGCCGGTGTGTTGAGCATGGTCGCCGAGACAAGGATGTGGCTGACTCGTCTCCAGCCTGTTCGGGACCTCCCTCAGCCTCATCCCGGAGTGAGGTTGGTGTGAGGGACCGCACCGAGACAAAGTTTAGCAGGGTAAACCGCCATTCTGGGTTGGTAACCCTCGCCACCGTGGTCAATGACTACGGCCGAGCGTAAAGGTCGGCGGATCCCTCTCTGACCGGGGGCGGCCGCTGACCCATCTTCCGGGAGGAACGGCTGCCAACGAGCTGTTGAATCGTCGGGACCAACGTCCGGAGGTGGGCATTGGTCTCCTGAGCGAAGAGGCGGAGCTGCTCTCGGGTCACCGAACGCGAGTCACCGGTCCCCCCGGTGGTATGGCTGTGCTTGTTCTCGGGAGGGACGTAGTCGCCTTCCTCGTGGATGGGGGGCATGCGCCTCACGCCGTTGCAAACTGGTTCCATTTCGACGATGCGGTGGTTTGACGTGGGTTTTTGCTCATTCCCACAGATGGCGCCAGATGTTTACGGGTGTTTTCTCACCACTGAATCGTTGACAGAAAGACGGAAGGTCAACGTGGTCAAGGGGTCAGGTGAGACCCCTAGGTTCCGTCAAGTGTGCGATTGCCCGACGGGGTAGCTTGGATCCTTATGCTGGCTCTCCAAAGGGTAGCCTCGGTGTGTCGAGGGCGAGCGGGCTCGTTGATGGGAGCGCTCGGCCTCGGTCAATGAGGTGCTGAGAGGTAGCCACGGCACCGCGAGATCTGCTCGGCCTTGGTTGACGATGAAGCTTGTCAGAGGCGAGCGGGCTCGTTGCTGTGTGTGCTCGGCCTCAGTTGGTGTGGCTTTGAGGGGTAGCCTCGGTGCGGCGGGATCTGCTTAGCCTGAACAGACGAAGAAGCTCGTTAGGGGGGGCGGACCTTGGTTCCGGCCAAGTCCCCTCCGATGCCTAAGTCAAAACGGATCTGAAAGATGCATGGCGGGACGGGTATGCTCACAGGGTGGCCGATACGCGTGTCCTCGGACCGAGTTGGGGGAGGGAATGTAAAGTGGAAAACAAGGTCTTTGTGTAGAATATCTCCGTCTATTGGTATCCGGGGAGAGATCACTTTCTTCGTTGCCTCCCGAGTCCCTTTATAGGGATCATCCTACGATCGCTCCCCATCCACGTCCGCCTTTTCCGCCCCTATGATCCGCCTCTTTCAAGGCGCTTTCATGCGCCATGAAGGTAGGTTAATGGGGTCCCTTAATGGTCATTAAGAGGTGGTGTTTTGGGGAGCGGTTAGCTCTCACTGATGTGGGCTGACAGAGCGCCAGTCTCGATCGTGGCCGAACCGATTTCGAGTCCTCGTGAGGGCCTCGACGATCGGCCCGAACTCCTTTTGGGGGCATCCTGCTTCAAGTGTGGGCTTGGGCTGCTCATTCACGGGCCATCTCAAAATGGTCGTATCAGTTCTAAAACCGTTGATTTCACAATAATTAGATTGATGATCAAACAACTTTGGAATCACTTGTTTGAGAATTGCTAAATGCATCTCAAAAATGAGGTGCATATAAGATTTAGGGTCAAATTTTGCTAATTGGAGGAGAGAGAGAGTATGATTTGAATTTTATGAGATGACATATTTACTTGTTTTAGGAAATATTAAGTACATGCACCTCATTCTTTGAGGTGCATGCAGCATTTCCCACTTGTTTTTGGTACTATGACGTGTAAACATATCAAAAAAATTTAAATATTTGCTTTCAGTGTGAGAAAACTTCGTGTGCCAACAACAAATATGCATTTCCATGTATGCGCGTGTTTGAAATTGCTTGGTACGATGTGATAACTGTGTGTTTTCCTTAATAACTGCTGAGTTGCGGCATCTCCATTGAGTAGAAAAAAAGAAAGTAAAAATACAATCCATATGCTTACTTTTGATCCACCCAATAATGGATTGTCACCAGCTGCAACAAAGGAAAAGCTTCAGTTGTCACCTGATTACACACACATGCATTTACTCTACATCTCCCCTGCAAAGCAATGAGACTCTCCAGAGAGATTTTTGACCAAATGTGCAGCATCTGGTTAAGAGGACTGTGCATCTTTCACTGTTCTTACAGTGCATATTTCCCTTCAAAAACACAGGGAGATCTGCACTGCCCCTTCTTTTTTGACTGAATGACACTTCCTATGCTCTCCAAAATAGCACTGCACACCATACAACCACTCCACTAATTTTTGTTACTTCTTGCTCCTCATCGCCCTTCCATTCTCTGTTGCTTTCTTTCCAACTGGTGTCGACGATGGAGGAGAGGGGCAGCAGCAGAAAGGCATTCACAAAATCTCAGTGGCAGGAGCTCGAGCTGCAGGCTCTCATCTTCAACCACATGGCCTTGGGAGTGCCCGTTCCTTCGCATCTAGTCCTCCCATTCTCTCTCCACCCTTCAAGTAAGCCTTCAGCCAGAGCTCTGTCAGTTTTTTTTCTAAAAAAAGTCTCTATTAAAAAAAAGGGGAAACCCCTCTTTTGTGTAGTGATTTGTGAGAGGCAAGCAGTGGCAGAGGAAGATCATGAGCCATGGAGATGCAAGAGGACAGATGGGAAGAAGTGGAGGTGCTCGCGAGAGGCGTTCGGGGACTCCAAGTACTGCGAGCGCCACAAGCACAGGGGCAAGAAGTGCGTGACCAGGACCGCGGAAATGATGCCTCTGTTCACGGCCACCTCATCGCCGGTCTCTTCCTCCTCCTCGTCATCGTCGCCCTGCGCTCCTCCCCATCTGGCCTTGGACTCCTCGTCTCGCGTGCACTTGGAGACTCCCCCACGTCATTGCTTTGTGTTTGGAGCTGATCTCGGGCTGCAGAAGCCTGGGAATGGGCCGAGTGAGAAGAGAGAGGCGCAGAGCCCGAAGCTCCGACTTGGCATCTTCGGTGGCTTTCCTGACACAGAGGAGGAAAGATCAGCTACCCAGCTCTCGATTTCAATCCCTCGGTGAATGAAACTTGGTAGTGTGCTTCATGCTGCTTTAAGCTTTTGGATCGAGACTTAGAAATGGGTTTTGAACTGTAGCCATGTTGATGCCTCACTTGACATTTTTGTTGGAGAATGACAAGCTCTCCCGGTTTTTTTTTTTTTGTGTTTCTGGAGTGCATTTCTGGGTTCTTTACTTTCAACTTTGGTTAATTTTTCATGGCCGAAGGAAGATTTAGCATCAAAATAATAAGCTATGTATTGATCTAAGACCGAGGGTCTCTGTTGACATGCTGCACATCCCCAATTCCATTATCCCCAAAATAGAACCAAGCTATACGGACCACTCTGCTTACACCTGGGGCCCGGCCCACATGGGTGAACTGATAACGGCGTTCACACAGAATGAACACTGCAGAGATTCAGAGAAGAGAATTGCTCCATTCACCGAATGTTCGGTGTACAGAGGTGACTGACATACCAAAAATTGCAAAAAATTTTAACTTAAGTGTCACTTCTTTCTCTCTCTTAATTTTTTTACAAATTTGAAAAAATGTCACCTCTCCACACCGAAGGGGAAGGTGTAAATAGTCGTCTTCTTCAGAGAAACTATTCTAAGAAAATACTCAGTCTGCCGACTCTGGTTGCTTCTCTTCTCGAACATTCCGGTTCTTTCTTTCTCTTCTATTTCCCTCATAAAAACAATAGATGCCATTATACGTTAAAACCAAGCGCACACGCACATCAAAAACCCCATTTCTTTCCAATATTTCATCATAAGCTCCGGCATCTCCATTTCAAAGCTCTCATCCCCTCATGATAACAATGAGGTAATTAAGTTTCTTTTTTCTTTTAAATCTCAAATGTTCTCCCTCCCTTGTCTATTTATTTGCATTGCTGTGTTACGGTGGACATGGATTGAAGTTACATTTCGATTAGTGTTATTGCTTGGGATTAAAACTGATCTGTTGTATACGTTGATCAAGTACCCCCAAAAGGCCTAATTTAATCATTTCCATGTTCATCCTTTATATGATTTTATTGAGTTGGATCAGAGAACTGTGGGCAGACCAAGATAAATTCTTGGTCCATATTCCTTTTTTTTTTTTGCCTTTTTCCCCCCTCTTTTGGCATCGCAACAGAAGAAGTATATAAAGAAAAGAGGTTCTTTTTTTTTGAAGAGTCGTGAGCTTATAGAAGTAAAGACTTGATTAGTAGGTTTGTACATGCACACAATTTGACTAAGATTTCGATTGAAAAAGCATCTTAGTTACTTTTTAATTTTTTATTGTGGAATGAAATCAAATAGTTTGATCTAAAATCTCGAAAACAGAGGCACGGAACTATAGCTTTTATTTCGGTGCAGAACTAATATTTACACAAACCTTGCACCACTCATTCCACTCTCACCACCAACAAAGTCACACATCAAGGTGTCCAACGGGGCGGCCCGGCCCGGCCCGGGCCCGGCCGGGCTTTGGCCGGGCTCCGGGCCGGGCTGGCCCGGCTGCCGGCGGGGGCCGGGTTGGCGGAAGCCCGGCCCGCGGCCCGGCCTAGCCCGGGCCCGGGACGGGCCGCGGGCCTTTTAATTTTTTAAAAAAAATTAAAAAAATTAAAAAAAAATTGAAACTTGGTTAAAAAATCTAAAACATATTAAAAAATATTAAAATATTCTACTTATTTACAACTTACCCTAAGTAGATAAATAACCCTTAAATACTAAAATAATAAGTAATAATGTGAACAAGTAGATAATTAAGTAATAAAAATTTTCCTAATAACTAACATTCAAGTTTCTTTGGAAGTAGATATTTAAGCCCGAAATTTTCCCAAGGTCCCGGGTTGAACCTTTAAATTTTATTACTTAAAAACTTTTTTGAAGGGGGGACTTACATCGGCCAACCTTACCCTTCATACAATGGCCAAAACTGAAAAAAAATACAACTTAGACAATAAAAATTTACGACTCAGCTTCTTCATCGGAATCTTCAGATAGGTCCTTGTTCTGTGAGCGGCTTTCAGCATGGAACCAATCCTTCGCGCATACAGCTACTTCAACAATGTCTTCCTTCAGCTGCGATCTCTTGTTGCTCAGAACGCGACCACCTGCACTAAAAGCAGACTCCGAAGCAACTGTAGAAATAGGTACAGATAACAAATCTCGTGCCATAATGGAAAGAATAGGATAACAGATTCATACCCTTTCCACCAGGCAAGAGGATCAAAATACTCATCATCCATGGCTTCCTCCGAAAAGGGAAATGGATTAGCTAAATATTTGGATAGTTCACTAGTAGAACAATCCGAACTAACGGTTTTTTGTTTCTTCTTTCCTAACATTTGTCGAATCTTACTAGACGCCGAAGCAGAAGCACTAGCAGAGATAGATGAATGGTGTGAAACATTACCATATTTAGCCTCATAAGATGCATACAAAGTTCGTAAGCTATTTTTAGCAGCAGATACATATTCAACATGGGAAAATCTCATGTTTTCAGAATACAGTTCTAATAAACCTAGTGCAGCATCCTCCTTAAAACGAGGATCAAAAACTTTAGATAAAGAGTAAAGAAGAGGAACCGGATACTAATACTTAGCAAGTTTTGCAGACATTTCAATTATCATAGGCATTATAGCAGGGTGTGTACTTTCTCTATGCGTAGATATCTGATGAGAAATTAAAACTAATTGTTCTAATCCTAAATAAGATGTTGGGTAGTAAACCCCAGAAAATTTGTTTGAAGCAGTAAAAAAACTTCCAAAAAGTCATGCAGATGCTCTACAGTTAACCACTCTATATCAGTAATGTCAAAAGCAGGATCATGTGAAAAATATGTAAGTGCATAATCTGTAATCTGCTCTCTATTTTTAAGCATGGATCGCAGCATTAAGTAAGTTGAGTTCCACCTTGATGCAACATCAAATTTAAATGACAGGTATGGTTTTTGTCTAGTACGACACAGTTGTTTGTACTGAAGTCGTTTAGGGCCAGAAATATGTATAAACAACATGAGATTTCTAATTTTTTTCGTAATACGGTGAACAAGTGGCAAGTCCATCGCGAACTATCAAGTTCAAGACGTGACATGCACATCTTTGATGGAACAACCCGACCACATCAATGGGCAAAGATCTTTTTAAAACGTTAATTGCACTAGTGTTATTAGATGCATTATCAAACGTAATTGAAAAAATTTTGTCTGCAATATTAAAATCATGAATAACATCCATTATTACATTAGCAATAGCACCACCAGAATGTGATTCCGCTAACATTCTAAAACCAATAATCATTTTATTCAGCAAGTATGAATTATCTACATAATGAGATGTCACACATAAATATGAAGCACCCCATTTTGTGGTCCAAATATCAGAAGTCAACGTTATTCTAGATTTTAGGCCTGCAAAAGTTTCAATCAATTTAGCTTTACCAGCTTCAAAAGCTGCCATAGCATCTCTTCGAAGAGTGTTTCTAGGCACTCTTCTAAAGGCAGGGTTAAGGGCCAACTGATTTAATCTTTCTAAATCGGAACTTTTCCCATAAGTAAATGGTAATTCTTGACATATTACAAATCGTGCCATCTCTTTTCTCAAAGTCTCAGTAGAGTATGAGAAATTTGATAAAGAGGAAGAAGCGCCAGATAAGTTTAGTGTGGTCTGTTTAAGGTCCTTTTTAAGTGAGAGGCATGAT